>JAKCPI010028025.1:0-12417 GCA_023213315.1 Euborellia annulipes | reverse complement strand
CAAACGATTTCCTTCGTTAATCCAATAATTGCTTAATTATTCCAGAAAAAAAAATATTTAAATTCAGGAGAGAATCATTTTAAAACTTTTTTTTTAATCAAAAAGTAAAAAAAAAATATTTTTGATTTATCTCAATTATCAAATAAAAAGAAAATTATTTTTGGAAAAGTTTTAATTAAAGGCAACCCACGCACAAAAAAAATATTGAACTTTTGATGGGAACTGAAGAACATACAATTTTTTTTTTTTATTTTATAAATGAAATTTTCTTCTATAAAATGTTTATTTGAACCAATAGGAGTTTTTCTTTTTTTTTTTATTTTTGGAAATTAAATCTAGTCAATATTGTTGACGCTTAACACCTCAAATTGTTTGTTAACTGGGATTCCGAACACTGTATGGAATCTTCCCTCCAAATACTGCTTATATATAATTTAGTGAGTGATGATCCCAGCCGAAACGTTCCTAATAGAGTGCGTTTAATCATTAAATAGAGGCTCCAATTATTTGGCTGCATCCTCTTCCACTTATTCAACATTCAAATTTCTCAAAAGGCCCGGAACTAAGAGTATAGGGTATAATGTAGTTAAAAAATGAAAAGTTCTTTTATTAATCAGAGTTATTTCATTTTTTTGGGTACCTCCTGCCTCATCCCATCACAGCATCAATATATCGTCGGTCTAGTACAAGATCGGTCTAACTCAAAAAAAGCAATTTTCCAGGAGAGCTGATTTCCTTTCCGTTCATAACCTTTGCCTGCGTTATCCTATTTTGCTCGACTCACCACAATCATAGAACTTTCCTATAAATTTCCAAAGGTTTTTCCCACTCTCAATTATTATTTTTTCTTCAGTAATTTATGGGAAAAACTCCAAGATGATCCTTTCTTGCACCGAAATATTTCAAGTTTTTTTTATAAAGATGGTTCACTTTTGCACGAGTATCCACTCCACAAATACAAGTTGGCTCGCTTACCAATCTAGGGGTGATCCACTAAGTTGTTGCACAAAAATAGTAGAGGCAATTTCAAGATAATTTGTGAAAAAAACTCAAAATTGCATTTTTTGAGTTAGACAGGTCTTGTACTGAACCGACGATATTATGAATAATTGCATAATGAATTTTTTATTCTCGTCCCTCCTTGAGCAATAAAATTATATTGGTTTTTCACCGTATAAATACAATAATATTGAAGATATAGGAAATGGATTAAAAAATGAATCCGCGCGGTTAGGCCTTGTAAAAGTAGATTTCTTAAAAAAAGTATACTTACTTCATTAACCCCTCTGACGATGGCTCGCATTGTAGCGTTTCTGGGACCATCTACTGTTTTCCCATCATCTGTGGGGCCCCAAGAAGCGCTGTAGATGTCTATTAAGTGAGGTTCATGACCCATTGAATTTGCCTCAATTAGATCAGTCATATACGGCTGATCTAACATTCGTATACCTGAAATATACATAAATATCTATTATTAAATCATTTTAAAATAAATAGAAATATAATTAATATATTAGAAAATTTAATTTATTAGATATTTCTAAAATAAAAATTATTGATTAATATACTGGGCTTATGGGTTATAGTCGGATGACCTAAAAATATGGTATCATTTTCCGTCTCCAACTTTAAAATGATTAATTTCCAACATCTGATCGAATATAAATATTTAAATAACTTATTTCTGGCTGTTATCAGATTAAAAAAATATAGGCTATGTTGTTTTAATGAGATTTCACTTGAAATAATAAGGCATCTGAATGAGGAAGAACTCCAGATATATTTTCCAGGCAAAAATAATTCGTAGCCTTTTTTTATAATGATTGCATTTTCAACTTGCTTTAAAAAACATTTTCCTTGTAGTTTATGTTATTTTTATAACGTTATTTTTAGAGTGCAAGATTATAGATTGTAGCGGTTTTAGACCAATATTCGTGAAAGTTTATAGGTAACTTATAAAAGCAATATTAATATATTTTTTTACATAAAATCGTTAATCGTTTAATGATGACACATTCCAAAATATAACCTTCACTTTGAAATCGGCCATTCATCCAGCTGAATCAAGTACCTTTTGGAGCTCCAGAGGATAAGAAGCAAAATTTATTTCTTGCTTTTCCAACTTGTGGCCTAGAATCGTTATGTTATTTAGAATCTGTTCGATCAAATGTCCATGTTTTGCAACATTCGAATGAAATTGAGTCTTCGTTAGAGTTCAGCCTTGGAATGAAGGATATGTTGTGCGATTTAGGAACTTTGCTTCCATCAGTTATGGCGACAAAATCATTGTATTGTTATATATTTAAATCTAATCCTGTTCTAATCTAATAATCTCAGGAAGCAAAAGCATACCATATGCTGTCACCATCAGCGGATGTGTTGCAGTTGAGGATTTCTTGAAATGAAAGCAGAAAAATAATGTTCACTGATCTTTTTTTTGGTTGATCCATCTTCTATGCAATAATTATTTTCTTTCCAGTTCGATCTAATGTCATAGGTAATTTAGTATTTTAACAGTATTTTCATAAAAACAAGCTGTTTTATATGGCCATATTTAAATGGTAAACTGCTGCTGACAAGTGTCAAAAGTGAGAATTAATTCAGCCACCAGTATTTAAAACTATTTTAAAACCACCCCGTAAATAAAAAATAAATTGCGATGTAAGTTCTTGGCTGTATATCTTTAGTAAAAGGAAGTATGGAAGCAGAGGCAGCCAAGGAAGAAAATTCTCTGAATGCTTTACCATTCAGCTGGAGACATTTCGGTCCATTTATTATGAACCATCCTCAATCCATTAATGGGGTATATTTTTTGCTCAGAGTTAGTCAAGTAATATATAATATACATCATTTGATAAATAGAATACTATTAAATATGTATATAATGAAATTTATATCATATAAGCCCTATACAGGGCCGGATCTAGGGGGGGCAGTGGGTGCGTGTGCCCCAGACGGCAGATATCAGGGGGCGGCAATTAAAGAAAGATTTACTAAAAACAAAAAGGGTAAAATGATATGAATTTTGCAAATTAAATTTTGCCCCCCCCCCTCCTAAAAAATTGCTAAAAATTCTCGTAGTTCCGGCCCTGCCCTATATATTTGAAACTCGCATCAGCAACCATTATATTCATAGAAGCCTAAATTTCATTATATACAATAGTATTCTATTTAATAAAAGATATAGGCCTATTTAATATATATTACGTGACTAACTCTGAGCAAAAAATATACTCCAATTAATGGACTGAGGATGGTTCATAATTAGAGACCGGACAAAAAAGCATAAAAAAATGAAAAAAAGTGCTTAAAAAGCATAAAAATCTTGAATAAAAAGCTGTTAAATAAGCATAAAAGCTGAAAAAAGCATCTCATAAGCAACTTCTACTCACACTAATGGAAGATACAAAGGGGGGTAAGGGATGTAATTAATTTTAATATAAAATTAATACTTAAAAATTTTATTTGTATATATATTCTAGTAAACAAGTACAGAATGCAAATTTAAATTAACGAAAGTGTGCGGCCACTCCCACCAGATTACCACCCCCCTGCGAGGGTCCGCCGCAGTCCGCCCCAAGTAGGGGGTCCAGGCGAGCCCGAGCCAGAGTAGGGAAGGGGCGATTTGCGCAGTTGACGAAGGATTTGCTTTACATGAACGTTTTGCTGAATAATGTTTTGAATGATTTTTAAAAATATTATAGCCCTCGGGCTTGGCGTAGTTAATAGCGCGCCTGCCTTGTTGCCCTACCAATGGTCGAGGGTTCGGATCCCAGGCAGTCCGATGATTTTATTTAAGCCATTTGGATACCAAATGGTTTGAAAAAGAATGCCTGGACCAGACAAATAACGAGTATCGTTTAAAGTCTTAAATGGATAAATTTTTTCGGGGTGGGGGGGGAGCCTGAACTCAAAAAATTTTTCTGCGGAAAATTTTTTTAACGAAACTAAATTTTTTCCACTACTTTTGTTTTTGCTGAATCAAAATTTTCCACCCCGCGGAAAAATTTTTTTTTTTCCCGCCCGTGAAAATCATTTTACCTTTTTTTTAGAGATACGAAAATTTTGCCGCTCCGCGAGACAATTTCCCTTTTTTTTTTACAGGGCTATATTTTTTTCCCACTGCGGGGCCGATCAAGCATTTCGGGGGGGGGGGGCGAGATCCCCAAATGTCTGTATATCCCTATATATGCATTTGGAAAATTTGTGGGAGGGGCGAGCCCTCTCCTCTTATATACGCCCCTTGTGTATGCGTGTGAATGGGAAAAAAGTGTGTTTTTTAATAAAAAAAAAAAAATATATAAATATTCGTAAAATAAGCATAAAAACTCAAAATAAGCAAAAAAAAGCATAAAAAATGCAATCTCAATGCACTTAGTTTTTCGTAATTCGTGTAGAAATTAAATATCTAATGGTTGCTTATAAAATTGAGCAATAAGCATTTTGCTTAAAATCCGGTCTCTATTCATAATAAATGACCAGAAACGTCTCCAGCTGATTGCTAAAACATTCAGAGAATTTTCTTTTTTGGCTGCCTCTGGGAAAGTATTGGATTCATGTCAAAAATTCGATGTCGAGATTTTGATGGATATACACGTTTTGAGGTTTTTGAGCCTCACGAGGTTGAAATTTTATATTTAAGTTAAGCCCCTCCCTAGGACCTGTAAATAAGCTTTTGATCAAAATCGGCCAAAAAGTACTAGTATTTTACTGATGTACTTTTTCAGTTTTTTTTGATTTTCTCAAAATTCGCTCCAGTGATTTTGATTAAAATTCAAAAATCAATTATTTTTTAGTTGCTCTTTAAAATGTATATTTTCATTTTGCCATTGAAACCTTTTGAAGACCACTTTACTATTGTACTTCATAGGAAGGGTAATAAAAGGAAAGGGGATAGGAAGGGTAACAAAATATAAACATTCTCCCATGTTTATAAATTTTACATCTCGAATTCAAATGTACATTACTGTCGGGAACTAAATATATGTCGTCACACCAGATTTTTTTTTCTCTTCATTTGTTTGCAATAGTAAAGTGCAGTGGCATAGGGGCGAGAGTTACACCGCACCAGGTGATACTTGATTTTTGAAATTTTTGGGGCAAAATGAGAAAATACATTTTAAAGAATACTAAAAAATAATTGATTTATTAATTTTAATCAAGCGAATTTTGAGAAAACAATAAAATCTTAAAAACTCAGTAGCTAAAGTGATGGCACAATACTCTTTGGCCGATTTTATTTAAAAGCTTATTTTCGAGTATCAGAGTGATATCTAACTTAAATATAAATTAAACAGAAGATATGAGTAGGATGGCAGCCAGAAAGAAATCAGACAAAAATTCAATCAATTTTTATCTAATTTTATTACGATTGCCGACGTTTCGGACGCAAATCGCGCCCTTCCTCAGGACAATCGATAGTTAATGAAATACAGATGGACGTATTTTTTTAATTAACAATATAAAAACACAATCCACGGGTGTGAGATGCATTGTTTTGTACTGTATATATTTGCTGTTATTCATTGACGCCTTTCGCATAACGTCGGCAATCGTAATAAAATTAGATAAAAATTGATTGAATTTTTGTCTGATTTCTTTCCTGGCTGCCATCCTTCTCATATCTTCTAATAGTTCAGCCATCATCTCAATATAAATTAAACAGTTTTTTAAATATAAAATTTCAAAACGTGTATTACCATCAAAATCTCAACATCGAATTTTTGACATAAGTGCAATAATTTTCTATATATTAACATATCACGGGTATAGGCCCTTTAAGGGCAAATAAAAAAATTGAAATTGTTTACTTTCTCCAGGCTTCCTTATCACTATAAAGTCAAACTGTTTTAGGTTTTCCTAATATAAATGATGCTCATTACCAAGGTCTCAAATTAACAGTTCAGAGCATCATCAGCTTGGACAATAATTAGAGGCTGTTGCCTAACCTGTTTAAAACAAGTATCCACTGACCCAATAAACCGCTCAAGTCTATAAAGTTCCTTTTAATTAACCTTAGAGTGATGTGTAAAGAAGAATTGTCTGACCTTTAGAAAATAATGATGGTGATAAACTTTTATTTGTCACCTCCATCAACCAGATACTCGCACAGTCCTTATCACTTAAATTAGAGAAATGATATACGATTTATTTTATTCTCTATTTTGGCCAGGGACGAGTTTAGATCATTTACTTCTTCACACTCTGGGAAATGTAAACCTACCATATGTTCAGATAAATTTCTAAGCTTCCACTATGACTTTTTGATCAAATCCAAAAACTTTTTGTCCAACAGGTAAAACTTATCTAAGTTGTTAATAATTGGAAGTTATTTTATATTTTCATTAATTTATTCTAAAGACTTTTTGAACAATTCAATTAAAAAAAAAATCAATTGAAAATCAACATCCAAATTTAAACGAATACAAATAGAATTATGTAAAAAAAATATAATATAAAATATTTCTTTCTGGAGGATGGAAGTACCTACCTGCAATTTTCGAGTCGTACGCTACCCCAACCCCACAGACGCCGTTATCTCGTGCTGCCGCGACTTCACCGGCGCATCGAGTACCATGACTGAAAAAAAAATTAAATTTCCATTAATTCAAAAGAATCGTTATTTGCTAGTCTTTTAAAGGGAAGGGTTCCAGCCGTAAAATTCCAGCCAAAATTGTTTCTTTAAATATTTTATTTAACTAAAAAACACAACAACAATATTAACAATCTTTAAACTCTACGCTTGTTCTGATTAATTAAAATGTACGAAACCTAGATGTTCAGACTATTTATGCCTATTCTCGAAATGTATCTCCGCAGTCTATTCTGTACTAAAGATTAGGAACCGACCGAATATTCGGTTTCGGTTACGGTTTCGGCCAGTTTCGGCCAAAAATCCTGGTTTCGGCCGTAGTTTCGGTTTCGGCCAAAAAGTAGCCGAACCTTTCGGGCGGCCGAAACCTGAGACTGAAAAGATGGGATGAGACTCGCATGCAAAAAAAAGGTCAAATGCTTTGCAAAAGCGGAAAAGGTGCTGAAAAAAAATTTAGTCTCCCTAAAAAAAAGGTAAAATGATTTTCAAGGGAAGGGAAAAAAAAATTTCAAAAAAAAAAAAGTTAAAATAATAATAATTTTTTATAGGAAATACAAGTTTCGGTTTCGGTTACGGTTTCGGCCGAAACTAAGATCGAGGCCGAATATTCGGTTTCGGTTTCGGCTGAAAATCTTGTTTCGGTCGGACCCTACTAAAGATATTACTACTTTATATAGCTTTATACTGTATACTGTCTTGTTTGAAAAATCTTAGGAGAAAAGGGTTGAAAGAATCCATGAACCCATCCCTTGGATATCTCTATGAAAAAATAATTTAATTCAGCGTCCAAATGGTCAAATTTGTAATTATTTTGATTTCATTATTCTTCAATGGCCTCCAGTTCTGAAGGTGGCCATAGCAGAAAGGAAACAAATCGTCAGAGGAGAGGGATTAATAAAATTAAAGAAAAATATAAATAGGTTGTCATTTGACTTTTTGAGTGTCCTATATTGAAATTGGGAAAATTTAAAAAAATAAACAAGATGTGGAAAAAATCTGGTGTGACTGGCGCACAGCACACAACTTTCTCTTACCTTCGGTAATCGAAAGTTGTGTTCTGTGCTTGTCACACCAGATTTTTCGTGTCGAAATATATTTAGTTCCCAACAGTACGGAACATATGAATTCAGATGTAAAATTTATAAGTATGACAAAATATAATTAATTAATAATTATATTTTGTTACCATAGCAACCATTTCTCCTATCTTTTCAATGGAGTACAAGAGTAAAGTGGTCTTCAGAAGATTTCAATCACA
This sequence comes from Euborellia annulipes, assembly GCA_023213315.1. Lineage (NCBI taxonomy): Eukaryota > Metazoa > Arthropoda > Insecta > Dermaptera > Anisolabididae > Euborellia > Euborellia annulipes. The sequence goes on along the minus strand of JAKCPI010028025.1, from coordinate 4,567 downwards.
AAATGAGAATATACATTTTAAAGAGAATCTAAAAAATAATTGATTTTTGAATTTTAAAAAAATTCGTTGGAGCAAATTTTGAGAAAATTGAAAAAAACTGAAAAAGTGCATCAGTAAAGTATTAGTACTCTTTGGCCGATTTTGTTCAAAAGCTTCGTGTCACGTCCCATGGGGGTGCCTAACTTAAATATAAAATTTCAACTTGCTAGCTCTTTTCGTTCTTGAGATATTTTGTTCACAGACAGACACACAGACAGACAGACAGACACACAGACAGACAGACAATGTTGCGAAAACCACTTTTTTAGATTCAGGGGACCTCAAAACGTGTATATCCATCAAAATCTCGACATCGAATTTTTGACATGAAACCAATACTTTCTCTCTCTATATATATTAACATATATATAGAGGTAAGAGAAAGTAAAAAAGACTGTTATTGAGCTCAATGAATTACTTGCTTATCTTCTCCATTAAAGCGTTTCATTCCTCAGCCATAACATTAGCTACCCATTTAGGTTTGCCCTTTAACCTTTTTCCCTTTTCCAATCTAAATTTCGTTCTTTCCTTTCCCATCTGGCTACAGGTCCAGATCATATTAATCTTGTGATTTAATTATCCTAACAATACCTGGTCATATCATCAACTCCCTAAAGATTTATTAAAATTACAACTTTAATAATATTAAAATAAAAAAATTAAAATATTTCTAAACTTTATAATTTTATTCAAATCATAATAGAATTTTTATTAAACTTATCCACACACTTACACTCACACATTCACAGTCTTTAAGGCTAGCACGCTAACTCCTTCACCAAGCCCGAGTGCCTAGTTATTAAAAGTAAGTTGATCTAATTAAACAAATTTTTATATTTGCTATAAATAATATATGACAAATTAGAAATATGACTGGTTCTAAACTCCCTAAAGTGATACCTTCATATTTGACCCAAAGCTATTTAGTAATATTAGTTTTTCCCTTAGGGATCTGGTAAATTTTTTAAACCCCTTTTTTATCTTTTCATTTATTCTTCCCTAGAGAGTACGTGAGAGAAAAATAAATTTTTTATAATAAATTATATTTTATTTTGCTAATAAATTATAAAATCTGGTGTGGCCAGCACCGTGCTGGACCACCACACCAGATTTTTTGTGTCGAAGTTAGTTATAGGGATTTAAAATTGGCTCTGTGGATCGAAGGGCCTGAAAATGAATTTGAAAAATCTGTACTACTACATTAGTAAAGCGTACTTCAAAACACTTTTAGGGTAAAATGAGAATAGACATTTTAAAGAGCATCTACAAAATAATTGATTTTTAAATTTTAAAAAATCTTGGTGGAGGAAATTTTGAGAAAATCGAGAAAAAAAAAAAAAAAAAAAAAAAACTAAAAAAGTATATTAAATAAAGTTCAACTCCATTTGATAAAAAAGTATATCAAAAAGTACTAGTACTTTTTGACCGTTTTTGTTCAAAAGCTTATTTTTAGTGTCCGGGAGGGTACCTAACTTAAATATAAAATTTCAATCTGGTAACTCACTTCCTTCATGCTAAAAATCGTTACACAGGCCCTCGGGGCTTGGTGTAGAGGTTAGCGTGCTAACCTCGTATACCAAACGTCGCGGGTTCGGACCCCAGGCAGTCCGATGATTTTATTTAAGCCAATTGGATACCAAATGGCTTAAATAAGAATGCCTGGACCCCAAATAAATATATATTATTAAATAACGGTTATCGTAAAAGTCTTAAATGGCCTAAGTTGCCAAAAAGACTGGGTGAATGTGAGAATCGTTACACACACACACATATCAATTTGCGGGACCCACTTTTTTTGGACTCAGGGGTCCTCAAAACATGTATATCCATCAAAATCTCAACATCGAATTTTTTACATGAATCCAATACTTTCTCTCTATATATATTAACATATATATAGAGGTAAGAGAAAGAATAAAAATATTTTTCTGTTTTTCTACATTTTGGAGATCTTATATATTGGCGGAAACTAATCATATCTTGAAACAAAACATCTGGGGTGACTAGTACATGACACAACTTTTAATTATTTAGAGTGCAATCAGTCACACCAGATTTTATCTGCCTTTTTGCAAGGGATAATTCGCATAAAATAGAAATAATTTATTTTTCTTTAAAAGATCTTTTAAATAAATTAATTTAATTTTATTGCTTGTGTTCTATTAATAGAACATTGTTGGCGCCTCCTCCCCCCCACTCCAGCCAGTGCGGCGACCGTCGCCGCCTCAGACAGCAGCCTCCAGTCAGTAGGCACGCGTCGCGTCGCGACGCTGCAGTTCAAACGCCAAGGCATTCTCTCTCCTCTCTTCGTTGAAATTCTCTCGAATTCATCACCAACAGGTAAATATCACTCAATTATTTATTGCGTTTCAATTTAATTATAAAAGCGAAGTAGAGATACATTCAGTTATCCTTTTATATCGCAATTTTATGTCGTTTCCTTTTGAAGGACAAAGCAAGAAGTTTCAAATCTTAGGTTAGAGTGAATTTAATAATGGAATATTTTTTTGAACACACCTCTAACAATGGGATCCTTTTATTTTTAGGCCATTTTTTAATTAGTTTTATGCATTTTTATATAAAATTAATTAATATTTCAAATAAATATTCAAATTAATATTAAAGAGAAAAGTTTACAAATCTTTCTAACATTATTTATTTGCCAAAACTTAAATTATGATTTTTTCAACTAGACTTGTTTGAAAAAGATGGAATTTTTTTTCAATCAACGTTCAAACACTGTATGTAAGCCAGTCAATAAATCTTAAAAGATTGGAGTTTGTGTTTGATTGGACAAATGATTTATTAAAATAATACGTAGTTAAGTTTGATTATTAGCCTAAGCCCTCTTTTAACAATACAAGGGAATAATTATTTTTTATTCTAACAATGAATTTTTTATATTATTAAAACAGAAAACATTCGAATCGGCAACACTGGCAACTAAACGACTCTATTTACCTCACTACAATCTGTTGAGCGGACGTTCTGAAACCAGCGTCATCCAGGCAACTTCTCTTCCCTAAGATCCAAGTAATATTTTTTATTATCCATCTATATCTATACTATTATATAAAAGACAATCTCTGTCTGTCTGTCTGTCTGTTTGTAACGCATAGACTCCGAAACTACTGGACCGATTTTCATGGAGTTTTTTTTTAATGGGTAGGGAATTTTCCGGGGATGGTTTTAGGCTATCATTATATCGAATTAGGGTAGGGAACCCCCCTTTTTGGGGTTATCAATTACCCCATAGCAAAGCATTGGAAAACAGGATCTAACTCGCTTTACGAAAAATATATTTATCAAAAAATTTAAAATGAAAAATAAAAACGATTCCTCCCCCTAACAATTCGACATTTGAAAAGATTTTTTCGCTCTGCGCCCCCCCCCCCTTAAATTTTTATTTTTTTTATTTTTCATTCGATTTTAATAAAATTTAAAATGTTGCTTTCTTAGGGTGTAAATAATTGAAAAATGGTATTTTAGACCTCAGAAAGTGCAATCACCCCCCTGGCCCCCCTAAAATTTATTTTTCAATCGATTTTAATAAAATTTAAAATATTGCTTTCTTAGGGTGTAAATAATTGAAAAATGGTATTTTAGACCTCAGAAAGTTCAATCACCTCCCCTGGCCCCCCTAAAATTTATTTTTCATTCGATTTTAATAAAATTTAAAATGCTGCTTTCTTAGGGTGTAAATAATTGAAAAATGGTATTTTAGACCTCAGAAAGTGCAATCACCCCCCTGGCCCCCCTAAAATTTATTTTTCATTCGATTTTAATAAAATTTAAAATGTTGCTTTCTTAGGGTGTAAATAATTGAAAAATATATTAATCAAATATTTAAAATAAAAATAACTCTTCCCCATAATTAATTAAAATACATTTATCTGGACAACTCTTAGTCATATCCCGAGACGCCGCCCGCCAGGGCTATAGCGGGTAGGGTTGCCGAAGGCAACCCTACCGCAGCTAGTAATATTTATAAATATCTTATCATTTAATCCAATAACCTCTAGCTGACCCGGAAGACTTGAGTTGCCCACCCAAGTTCCCTATCAATGAAACTCCAGAAAATATGAATAATAAATATATCATTTCTATTTTATTATAATTTTTCTTAACATTAATATAATAACTAGCTGCACAACCAGATTTGGGGGCCATGGTGCGTTTTTAAAATTCTTTCGGGCCATTTCGCCCCCTTTCTTTTATCAAGAGTTGCGGGGGCGACTCGTGGCAGAGCAAGCAAAAGAAAGCAAAGAATTTAATTTAAAAACTAGATGCTAGACTGGGGCGGCCCAGCTGGGGTCTCCATATTCGGTATTTGGCCGACTTAAAAGTCAAAGGCTCTCTTTAAACACCCACAAAAAATTTTTTATTTCTCTTGCTATTTATGAATATCTTAAAATTTCTATAACTAGCTGCATAGCCAGTTTTGGGCGGTTTACTCGGAAACACCATTTTCACATTTTTAATTTCTCTTTATAATTTATATGTAAATATTCATTTCACTAAAAAAAAC